>PVQB02000247.1:0-36772 GCA_002980475.2 Fusarium beomiforme
TAACTAGTAGGAAAAAACTAGATAAAAAAGGAGCTTATTTTTGTTGATTTATATATAGTTGAAGATATCGAGGTTATGGTGTTGAGGCCAAAAGCGGGGTGGCCGGTTCCCGGGATGGCCGGTTCCCGGTCTCGTGACTTATATTATGTTTATAGGCTATTTTATTTAAGCCTTAACACCTATAAGCCGCTTAAGTATTATTATGGTTCTCTAATAGCTAGTAGAAGGACCAGATATCAACTATTGAATCTTCACAGCTGTGTCTGGATTTGCGACTGCCTGGGAAATCGATGCGTGTAGGGTTCGTTAAAAAAGCAGGATCTAAGAATTCTTAATTCGGCTGTTTCGATCGGCGCCAGACTTACCCAAAGCTTTCCATATTGCGATTTTGCCTTAGAATGTATGATAGTGATAAGAATAGGAGGGGAAGATGGGAAAAGGGTCAGGTGCCTCTATCAAGTGGCCGAGACGTGGGATTTGTCCCCTGAAAGGAAGTAGCCTAAGCCCCAGACGCATTGCAACGGGTATATAAACAAAGTCATAATCCATTATATTTTTATGGAGAACTCATCGTCCATCGCACACTCAATCTTTATGTATAAATGATAGCAGATATAAAGATTGCGTTATTTGTGACCTTGCCAGATGGCGTATTGCCTGTTGCATTGTTCACAAACTCCTCTTATCTGTATCTCCTATGAAATACCTTAGAGTAAAATTCTAGTCTTTCGCATCCATCCATATCTCGATCGTTATTTTGTTCTGGGACCGTGACTTGATATTCGAATTATTGAGTGACTCTCACCTATATAACCATTTACTGCTCCCTGATAACTTTTTACTTTATTTCCATGGCTAGCATCGATCTGTTTGACCTTCTTTTTTCAGTGGAGCGGCTTGAAAAGGCGAACTTGTGTGTTCTCCAGGAAGACTCTGAACCTGGGTCTTAAGCCACCGGCGTCTAGCAGACGGTCTTTTATGATCTTTCAGTATCTTAAGCACCTTCAATGAAATCTCTGTAACCTCTGTAAGCCACTGCGGTCGCAATTGCATATACTGATCGTCCCCTGTGTAGCTGGTATAAGTCTGCCCCTTTTTGTAAGAGAACTCGCACGGTACTCTTACTAGGTGATGTAATGAATTCGTAACCAGGTATATACTGGTGAAATACCAAATAGTCCTCGAAAACTACCAATAGTAATGGAGTTTTGTTATCACCATAATTCTGTAGCTCTGCATCACCATTAGCTAGCTCAGTCCCATAAAGCTAGACATGCTACACATAGACATAAGGTACGCAAATGAACTTTCAATTGCTGGTATACAATCATTTATCCAATGGTATTAGTATCCTTATCTATATAAGTCATTTTCAGCCCTATCGATTGATTGATAGCGTTATGCGAGCGCCGTGGCTGTTCTGTCAAGTTCGTGAATCAACTCCGTTTGCCTTGTTCCATTATTTTGAACAGACTATTTCGTATAGCTTATACAATCTAATGCATATTCCCAAATATTATCGGCTTCTATCTGAGTTATGCCCATAGTTTTCAGTTAGAGGAGGTAAGATTTGGCAAGTGCAATGCATGGATCAAAAGGCTCCTTGTTCATCGCCATTAGCCGATCCTAGGTTTCTGGCGTTTCGATAAAGTCCTTAATAGTTCGGTGCAGATACTGCACTTTGCGGTCTATAAGTGGGGTCAAAACAGCTAGCATATCCATTTAATTCACTATTGCTGCCCTATTCGTCACTTTCGAACGCCGGAAGCGGCTCGATTTCTAATAAGCCCTTGCATCAACTTAATAGCTTTCTCCTCATATACTTGCAGCGCGAAACGAGACCAAATGGTTCAAGCTGCCACAAGGTTGCTTATAGAGTATAGTCTTTATCTTCCAAGTTGGCGAATGCCATAGAAAGCAATAATAGTGAGGTTCTGGACGCCCGATGGATTTGGAATATTTGAGAGCATGCTGGCGGTACAAAGCGTCCATACTAGCCAAAATCTTCTGAAACATGCCTTCTAGATCCAAAGGAATGTGTCCCAGCCTCTGCCGTAACTCTCATATTCCGGTGCCGTTAATTATACCCACGAATAGAGACTTGACCACGAGCTTGACCCAGAGAAAGATTCATTCACCCTTCTGGGCGATCGTAGACGTAAGGTTTGTAGTGTGCCAAGAATCCCGTTACTCAAGTTCTATGAAAGCAGGAATTTCTCTAACGGATAATCGGGCGTAGCTTTCGATGTGTCTCCTAGTGAGGTCTTAGAGTATCAAAGGAGTTTTTTTGCGAAAGGCGTCTTCAAAATTCACCCATGGTCGACGTGCTGTGCAGATCTTGACGTTAGAGGCGGACGTTGAGTAGTTGAGAAGGAAGTCTGTCAGCACTTCCTGGTCGCCAGAGAATTCATCTAGGCCGAAAATTAGAAAGAAAAGCTCTCAGCGGTAAGAGACATTGAGGAGCAGTTCCTGGAGCGCTAAGCTCAGCTCGTGCCATGTTCAGGGGGTATCGTCTTCATTGAACAAGTTCAGGACTTCCCATCGGCTGGGAAATACTTTTTAAGTAACATGTTTCGGTAGCTACTGTAGGCACTTCTACTGATATTTACATGCTGTCGCCGCTGTTCTGAGAGTAAGAGGCACCAATAAAAGTACACTCAGGGGTCTATCGACTCAAGAGATCAAATGTAAGGCCATTCTTCATAAGATACTTCATCAGTGTAGATTAAACCAGGCTGGGCTTTCCCGCAAACCATCAGATTCCTCCTTCTCCCGCTCGAGAAAGGTCCGGAAGCTGGCCCATAGTAGAACATCCATATCAGAGACTCAGAGAACCAGTTAAAAGCCTCTTTGCTAGTTCCAGTAATGCATGTCTCTTTACCATCCATATCTTGGAACTTGATACTTTTGATGAGCCGTTTCCCCTGCGGATGAGTAGTCTTCGGAAGTTAAGGTCAGAACCAGTTATAGATGTGTAACACTATTGGGGAAGGTGCCAATTGAGCCAATAGACCAAAAAGATCAACCAGTTCGATCACAAAGTGATCGGACTGCCTTCCACACCAGTATATAAGGAGCCTCGGCTGCCTTCAGCAGCTACAGTAGGTCTTACAGGGCCCTCAGCCACTATACCCTTACAAGATGGCGCCGAGCAGGTCCTTACGCCACCATTCTCCATCGGCATTGCCAACATGCCTCTTTATTTCCAATAAGAACTGACGAAAAAATCAACTTGAGTTAATTTCTATCTGCTTTATCTATCCCATAATCTTTTAATACTTTCAATAATTGCTGATTAGTGGGCGGCTGAAGTTTCCATCTCCGTCCTATAAAGAAATACAATTGGCAATAAGATAGATATAAATACAGCGAGAAATATAGTATTCAGACCTTGATATTTCAAGAATATGATAATTATTTGTTACCTACACCAGTCCAGTCTTATCAGTAAACTTGCCATGTTTTCCTCGTTCTTGATAACTTTTAGTCCATGACGCAGCGACGACCACTTCCCATGCTGACCACGATTCTTAATCTTTCGAGAGCCCTCAGCAACTCGTTTGTAATCCTCTGGCGATCGGTAGCGAGTCCAAGCTTCTCTACCTCGGTCTCAGTTTCAGGATTATAGTTGTCTTCAATAGATTTGCGAATTTATCAGGTGCTGCCAGAAAGCGCCCGTGTGATATGATTGATTTCTTAGCAGGTTTCAATCCCAACAAACCCACTCGACTTTCCGCGCCACGCCGAGGAGCGAAACTCAAGCAAACAAAAGTTGTGGCGCCAGACTTTAACGCGTGATAGCAAACTTGCCAATCACGGATCCACCTCTAGTCGGTGGAGTAACTTCTTTGGGGAAGCTTGGGAGGCCCACCACCGAGCAAACACTTCTCCATATGGACATGGTCTCTGGTGTAAGTGACGAGTATCGACAGAACTACTTATTCCTCCAAACGAATCCTCTTTGAGCATATCTACGTACACTACCTGTTCATCTGTGGACAAGGGCAGTGAGGAGTGGTAAGCGGTGGAGTCCTGTAACTGTAATATTGTCTCTTCAGAACAAATCTTTGGTGTCTGTCCTTTTGAAGTAGAGGAAGTTGAGATTGTTGACCAGCTGAGTTTGTAATTAACAACACTATTTTGCTAGGCAATTCCCATTATACAAGATGTAAATTTACACCCTACGACAAGACCAGTCATTCTGGAATTAAGCAACACTCAACCGCCTGGGCTTTCTCCTGACTGAAAACTAGAAAAGTGAGTAAATGAATAATGGCATCCTAGAGATGCCTCTTTTAGACGTAACAAATCCCACTGGCGATTGTTATCATTTGTCGCTTTTCCTTTTATCGTTTTTCACTCGAATTTCGTTCTCCAGAGCGACCAACAAATCTTGTGCAATTTCTTTAGAAGATGGGACGTTATCAGGCTGAATCAACTGTGAGGGCCAAG
Organism: Fusarium beomiforme; assembly: GCA_002980475.2. NCBI lineage: Eukaryota > Fungi > Ascomycota > Sordariomycetes > Hypocreales > Nectriaceae > Fusarium > Fusarium beomiforme. Next base: position 4,453 of record PVQB02000247.1, read on the forward strand.
ACAGCGTCCGATTATGGTTCCCATGGTTCCTATTTTGTACAGGCTGTGGACCTTGGTGGGCAAGGTCTTGCGAATGGTAAATCACCACGACATGATATCTTCGACCATTCGCAGTGATCTTAAGGGATTTCCGCATCAAAGATGCGTTGGGTATGGTAGAGATACTGAACTCTGGTTCAGGCGTCTCATGAAACCACTCTCGTGGATTGAGCCAATCGCCGAATTCTTCAAAGACAAAAACGGCATTGTTTTGTATGAATTTGGATGCTTCGCGGTCGTCAGGACCTCGTGGAGCGAAATTCAATTGTCCATTGAGACACTCTTCCACCACTTTTTTGGCATCTGAGACTGTCTCAAGTATCCTGTGGCAAGTGACGGGCGGGACGTAGGCTTGGGAATTCATGCTTGACCTTCTCAGCAACATTTGAAGTGCTAACGGGAAAAGGTGTACTTGAATAATAATAAAAATAAAGCTGCACATTTGTTTTCCCCCATAGCAGAGCTGGTTCCTCGCCTTTATACCGCGGCTGAAACAGCAGCATCATTGCCCTTCAAAACACCATTGTTTGCTCTCGCTTAACTAGCAGTATTTATGGCCCACTAAATCCATAACCCCCGCCTGATATACGAGGGTATGGTGTGCTGCCTTTCCAGATCCGATCATAGATCATCAAACTTAAAGTCCTACAACCAACAAAGCCCTACGTCACTCACCGCTAGCATCTAGGGGGTTTGTACAGCACTGAAACTTACAATCTTTACCCTGAAGGTGGGCCTAATCAAGGGATAAGAACAATAAACTCCGCCGATCCATTTGGTTATGTCCTTGGTAGTAGTTTCGTTTTTAAGGTTGGAATTTGTTATCTGGTGAAAGGACATCAACGTCAATTCTAGCACGTACTACATACGCCTTGAACCCTCAAATATATCGCGTGTAAAAGAGTAGTACCAGTTCCTAGAGCTTTTCGCAGGTAGAAGCCTCGGGGGTTGCAATCACATCTTGGCGTCTCCTCGGAAGTGACACCCAAGCTTCGATGGCACCTCGTAGCGGCTTCGGTTACAAACCGGGATGCAAGACAAGCAAGTCATGCTCTTGCTAGGCGAATTTTAACCAATCTGCGTCCATCGTTTACCAAACATATCAGAGACATCTGACTCTTAACTGCGGGGCGAGGGATTGCCAGAACGGCTCAACTGTCACAGAGGCGTTGTTATCATGCCATGTGGCGTTAGAGTTGCTCCAATGACGGTTGAAACTCTCTAGTGGCTGTTTTGAGAAGTCAACAGGGGGCTGGTGTCACTTGTGACCCTGTGGCCAGACTTGTCTTAGCTCGAATAGGGTGGTGGCAGGCCCTACCTAATGAGCAAGCTGAAACCTGAAGCGATTTCTAAGGTATCTGACTGAACAGGTCAGACCACCGAGCCACTTATTACTTGGTTCCTCCGTTAGGTAGAATTCGATTAAATCTGAAATAGGATGCGCCTAGTTGAGATTCCGCGCGAATCGGTAGTAATCGCGATTCGCCACCGATATTGAATTCTACGTATAAAGACAAGGGTCTGGTACACAACGGTGAACGGATTGCGTTATATTGTGTGAAATTTAAGAGTGTTGCTCAGTTGAACCTGCAGATTATGCAATTTTGCTTCTAGACTTGGTGGATTCAAGATAGACATGTTGCATTTCGAGAGGGATGCTTCCTTGTTACCACTGTTCTGTTTGTAAGTGATATCCTCTGTAAAGTATATACTGGATTAAAGAGTAGCTACTAGTATATTTAACCTTGAAAAGTTGTAGACTACAACTAATATACTTAGTTTCTGATTTAAACACATTTAAGAATATTAAATTTAAAACATACGACTTATATCTATGTATTCTAAGTTTATAAGTTAATATAATATATAATCTCGAATGTCCTTAGTTTTTGCAGAAGGTATCATAATTCAACACCTCTCAGCATCATCAATCACCATTTCCTGTGACATTACTCTTAGCTTGTCAAGTTCCCCTGTGAATTTCATCAAGCTGCTTTCTTATCTCACCATTCATCTATTGTTCTTGTATCCCACGAGGTTGTTACCATAACTGTAGTTATCCTGGGATCTCCACGACTCAGTGACCTCTATCCTTTGGTGCCGTACACTTTATCCTGGGGGTGATATAGTTGCTGGCTCAAGGTAGCACAGATACAAATAAGACATATTATCACATATCAGTAAGATATTCCTTGTTCTCCTGGCTGCCTACAATTAATATCGAGACTCTAATGTTAGATAACATGATGACCGAACAGCCTGTAGGATGAAGATACCTGCGGTGTTGTGCACTCATGAGACCCTGATCACTGCGTCTTGGCTCTTGATTGTCTACATTGCATTCAAATCTGAGCATCTCGTCTCTTGTTGTATACACTCGTCCTCTCAACCAAAAACGATTGAGTCTTGTCCAACTCAACAGTTGTGTCTGGACATCAATGCTTCCCTGCCTCGCTGGAATGTTTCCAGAATCCGCGCATCCGTGATAACCAGATCTGATAGAAACAGTACTTATTTTACATCCTTCTGCTTATGGGCAGTGGGCCAAGAGGAATCGTCTCGGATATGACCCCATGAAAGCATTCTTGGCAGAGGAGAACTTGGGTAACCCTACCACTTGACGGCATGCGAAGTGCGGATGTGTGGACAAGCAGTACCTCCAGTAGACCAGGAAAGGAGTTCAGGTTTCCTGTATTGATGACTTCATAGAGTTTCTCCACTGTCAACAGGATCACGCCGTTAACGGCTTGATTTGCACAGCATTACAAGCCAAGGCTTTTCGGGTTGTAAGAGAATCTGGAGGGGAATATTGCCTATTAATCTGCTCCAAGTGACTGCAACACGACAGCTTAAAAGTGGGGAAACCTCGACCATCTCTAAACGAGGTGACAGTATGAGCCAACATCCACCCACGATGGCAGAAGAAATGCGAGGCGATAAACTACCTATTAAGTTGACAGTTTCGACAGACGGCTTTATCTTTCCCAGAGAATGTAGCTTTCAAAACCCTTTCTACATAAAATCGACCAAGAATGCATCACCAATGTTGTTTCATGCCGGAAGATGGCGATGAGGTCATTTATGATGACATATTGGGGGTGATCTCTACAGCCCAAGAAGTCCATGTAGCAGGCCTTAACAGACTTGAGTTTGTTGCGTTTAGTAATAGACAGGAACCACGCACTCCCTCCATTATGAGACCTGCGTTGGCAAGACAGGCGACATACTTTGCTTCAACGATTATAAAATAAACTAGATATTCTACACAGACTCATGAGGATGGAATATCTAAGGCTAATTCATTTATCTATTAAGATATCCAGGAACTTCAACTTTATATTCACGAACACAAGCCATGATGTTGCCTCGGGTATAAGACACATGATTAAAGGATAATTGCATAACTGCCTAGCTGATAATAATTCCCTTTTCGTGCAGCGTCAAGCGACCATAAGGAGTTGTGGATGAGTGTGTTGAATGATTGCGTTGAATAGCCAATGATAGTGAAGTGAGGCTGAATACTCAGCTACGCCTTGCAAGGCGCAGTTCCTTAGCCCCGGCACACTAGTAGTATTTCAGGTCCCAGACCTGTTTTCTTTCTTTCTTTCTTTTTTTAAACCGCCTCCTCCTCTCGTTATTATTTTTGTCTGTTCTATTCCAAAAGTATAAAGATGAACAGCTTCAAGCAAGTTTGGTGCCGAACAGAAACACCAAATCAAGCATCCAGTGACCAGATAACTTCTTTGGAGGCTCCTACGCCTATTGTCTTCCCCGACGGCCTGAAAGTCTGGCACAACTGTGAGGACGCCACGGTTGACATCTGTTTTATACATGGCTTGTCCGGAAACCGTGATAAAACTTGGACAGCTCCTGCAAAATCTACGCCTTGGCCCTATGAGTTTCTCTCATCGAGACTCGCCAAAGCCCGGCTTCTCACTTACGGCTACAATGCGTACGTTGTAAGAAAGTCCGTTTCTTCAACGAATCGACTCATTGACCACGCGAGCAATCTGCTCCACGACCTCACCACTGAACGTGCCTCTTCTGGTGCCACAAACCGCTCTCTTATCTTTGTTGTGCATAGCTTTGGCGGTATAGTCTGCAAAGCAGCGCTCATAATGTCACGTCAAAGTCCCGAGTATCACCTCAAGAACGTCTTCGACTGTACCAACGGTATCGCATTCTTGGGAACTCCGCACCGGGGATCTTGGGCAGCTGATTGGGCCAAGATACCTGCCTGGGCTTTGGGTCAAGTCAAGTCGACGAACCGCAACATACTAGATGTTCTGCAGATCAACAGTCAATATCTCGAGTTCATCCAAGTGACTTTTATCTCAATGCTACGAGAGCTCCGCGATAACGGCCGGGCCTTACATGTGACTTGCTTCTTCGAAGAACTGCCCATTTCCAGAATCGGTACAATCGTCAGCAAGGAATCAGCCTCACTTGAAGGTTACAGCGCCTTCAGCATCCATGCGAACCACTCCGACATGGTCAAGTTTGCCTCGCCTGAGGAAAATGGGTTTAAGAGGCTACTGGGGGAATTGACGAGGTGGATTGCCTTGCTTGAAGACTCAACTGTCAGCCCTGTGGCTGGACTAGAGTCGAAAGAGGAAACGCCCAATGCTCCCCCATCGCTTCACACCACGACGGGACATGTTTTCCATACGAGTGGAGGAGTGCAGCATAACAACACGGGAGGAGGGAACCAATTTTTTGGGAACTTTGACGGGCCGGTCTATTTCGGTTTGCCGTCCAATAAATAATTTTTTTTTTTTAGATAACATGCCGTGTTTCCTGCGACGGTCCATCATTGAGGTATTCACGAATCATGTATCTTAAGAGGGCACCACACCTTTCGGTTGAAAGAGGCGTTTGCGGTCCAATCAACTAACGGCACTAACGCAGGCTGTCAACCAACTCATAAGGCGTTCTGTGCAGACAACGCATCAAACCACCAAATGTGATCATAGATACCAGCTGAAAGAGCAACTGCGCTAAACTAAGTATTGGGAAAAACAGGTTTTGGTCAACTACTGATGATTTCTCAGGTACTGCCATCCCATCAAGCTCCATGCGTATCCAAACCCTTTCCGACCTTAGTATGCGTTCTACTTCCAACCTAATACAGCGGGAGATGAAGTCTTTCCCAAAGTCAACTCTAAATAACAACTTGGAAAAACACTCTTCCGATAGTATACTGAATATTTGCAGATTTCATTAATTGTTGATTTTCTGCCGCCTTTCGTATGAAATGTCCTGGTGAGGCGAGGTATGGCAAATACATCCCTGATACCCAGTGGCCCCTCGCCGCAAATACGAAGACAGGACATTATTAGCCGTAAACCAGTGCCAAATGGCCCGAAGAACAAAGAGAAGCAAACGAATAGTAAAATCGAGACACGCAACAGTGGTGACAGCCAGGTCGGTGACACTCCTGTTTCAATAACATCTGGGCATCAATTCAACATCTCTGGGGGCACACAATACAATAATACCGGGAACGGCAACCAATTCCTCGGTAGTCAATTCCATGGCGATGTGAAATTTGTCGGCAGTGGCGAAGACAATGGTAAGGCGGTTAATATCTTTCCTCGATTTGCTGCTGACCTACATCCTTCCCATAGAAACCCAATCTCGAGAAATCAGGAGGGCACAGGTCCTCAAACGTTTGGCAACTTCCCCATACCGTGACCGGAAGGATCGGAATCCATCTGCCGTTCGAGGAACTTGCGAATGGTTCATCTCTCATCACCTTTACCATCAGTGGCTGGGCAACGAGGCTTCAAAGATCCTCTGGGTTTCAGCTGATCCTGGCTGCGGCAAATCAGTTCTCGTCAAATATCTCGTTGACTTGGTCATTCAAACTACGGAGTCCCAAAAGGTGTGCTACTTCTTCTTCAAGGATGACTTTGCCGACCAGAGGAGCGTTCTTAGCGCCATGAGCTGCCTCTTGCAGCAGCTATTCATGCACGACAACACACTACTCACAGATGACCTTCTCTTGCAGTTTGATGCCAACGATAAATGGATCAATGGATCCTTTGCTGAGCTATGGCAAATACTCGTGAACGTTGCCGAGAACAATCGCAGCACAGAGATTGTTTGTCTTGTTGATGCAGTTGATGAATGCAACGAGAATGAGAGGATTCAATTCTTCAAGGCGCTATGTGAGCTCTATGGTTCCAAGAAAACCCCGAACTTAAAGTTTCTTATTACGAGCCGACCGTACCGAGAAATTGGCATGGGGTTCAAGCCGCTTGAGAATCTCGATTTACCAGTCATTCATCTGAGTGGTGAGAGCGATGCTGAAATGAGAAAGATCGTCAAAGAAATAGATATCGCGATAAGAGAAAGAGCCAAGAGGATCGGAGTCCAGCAGAAACTCACAAGCGACGAACAAGACATACTTATCACACGGCTGTTGTGTGTTCGCAATCGAACATATCTCTGGGCACATCTCACGTTAGACATCATTGAGCGCGAGCTTGACATCAACAAGGAAAAGATCATCGATATTACATCTCATCTTCCTCAAACGGTGAACGAAGCCTACGAAAGAATATTGCGCAGGACCTACAGTGTTGAAAAGGCAACCAGGATGCTACATCTTATCATCGCCGCAAAACGTCCGCTCGCGGTGGGAGAAATGATTGTCGCCCTCGCACTTGAAAAGCATCACAAGTCTTTCTACGAGCTTGACCTAGAACCTGAGGACCGCTTCCGTGATAAGATCAGAGACATCTGTGGATTGGTTACTGTCAGCGACTCACGTATCTTCCTTCTTCACCAGACTGTCAAGGAGTTCCTAATCGCTGTTGGCCACGCCAACCTCGCTAGTTCTTTCAGTCAAAGCTGGAAACAGTCGGTACATTCAGGCGAACCTAACCTAACCCTCACCAATATCTGTCTCTGGTGTCTCCTCCTGGACCACCCGACGAAGAACACGCCCGATGTAGACCCCCCACCCTCAACAAGTTCCAAGAGAAATACGTTCATCAACTATGCTGCGAAGCACTGGGCCGATCATTTCATTCGGCTGCCACTACATAACCAGAAGGATATGGCAAACGTTGCACTAGAGGTTTGTGATGCCCGCAGACCTTGCTTCTTGGCTTGGTTTCCAGTTTACTGGAGAAGCCGACACTCCCGGGCCGCTCTAGGGTTCACCGCTTTAATGGCAGCATCTTACTTTGGTCTTGAAATTCTGGTGAAGCGACTTCTCAAAACAGACTACTCTCATCTTAATAGAAGAGATGAGACGTACCAAAGATCAGCATTGTCTTGGGCGGCTGGGAACGGTCACGATCGTGTCGTGAAACGTCTGATCCGTGGGATATCAATTGGCCCACGGTCTCTGAAAATAGTACTTCGACGAGGAGCCAAGATCAACGAGTTTGATGCCGATAATCGGACACCCATCACCTATGCTATCTGGAACAGACACCTATCGGTTGTTCGACGCCTGGTCGAATCCGGTGCATGGGTTGACGTCCCAGATGTCTTAGGAGGAACACCAACATCATATGCAGTCACAAGCGGAAACCACCAGATCGCGGCTCTTGTGCTACGGGGAGCTGTTCCCAGTGACAAAAATGATAACGAGGGAGAAAAGCTTCTATTGTCTGCAGCCAAGTACGGCCACATTCATGTCGTAAGAGTGCTTCTAGAAGCTAGGAAAACAAATGTCAATCCGAAGGATGGCCGAGGCTGGACACCACTGATGTGGGCTATCAATTACAGACATATCGGAGTCATCAAACTTCTCCTGGAACACAAAGGAGATGTGAATATCAGAGACAAGACTGGCATGACACCTCTTCACTTCGCTACACGATACGGCCAATCCGAAATAGCAAAGCTAATACTGAAAACTGGGCGCACTGATGTCAACATACCAGATCTTTCTGGGCTAACTCCACTTCATCAAGCTGCTCGCCGGAAGCAAGACGATATTGCTCAGCTGATATTAAGGACAGGGATGGCAAATATTACTGCCACAGTCAATTGCAAAGACCCTGCATACTCCTGGGTGATTCGATATAATTCTTGCTCAACTCTAAAGCTGATGTTTGACCTGTATGATGATTCTCTAAGCTTTCAAGATTGTACAATGGCCATTCTTGAAACCAACAGGGATTGGACGGACAAGCTGAGAATCATGATGAGTAACAACAAGGTAGACATCACTCTGCGCGATGCCGACGGCGACACTCTCCTGCATCGAGCCGTCACAAAGCGATCATATCAGATGATCAAGGAGCTTCTTGCAACGGGAAAGGCGCCTATTAACAGCCAAAATAGTCGCGGACTTACTCCTCTTGCCCAAGCTTGTTTTATCCTATACTTGGAAGCGGTTTCGCTTTTCATCAAAACCGACTTGGTGTATGTGAATATCGCTGATACCAATGGCAACACTCCTCTTCATCACGCTATCCATGAAGCCTCTACTCCCATCACATACGCCCTGATCGAGAGTGGAAAGGCGAAGATCACGATGAAGAATAAGGATGGTCGTACACCATTTGCTTTGGCTTGTTTCAATGGCAATTTGGGTCTGGTTAAGTACCTCCTCGAGACTACAAAGCCTAATATCAACACCCAAGACGTTGATGGGAGAACACCTATTCATAATAGTATATGGATGGAAGATATTGATATCATGCGTTTGCTACTGCAGACGGGTCAAGCAAAACTCAACGTAGTGGATAACTTCCAATGTACACCACTACTTCTTGCTGCTTACCAGAATAAGTGGCACATGGTTCATCTGCTGCTGGGCTATAAACAGGCTGTGAACATGAAAGGTCACAAGGGGAGGTCGGTGATATTCTGGGCCATCATTCAAGGACAAACAGAGATAGTGGAGTTGCTTGTATCTTTGAGTCAGACCAACATCAACCTCAAAGATGAAGACGAGCTGACCCCGTTGTGTCTTGCAGCTCAGCTAGGGAAGCAGGATATTATCCGCATCTTGCTTGCTAAGCCTGGTATTGACGTTGATGCCAAAGATAAGGGTGGGATGACTGCACTTGGACATGCTGCACAGAAGGGGCACTTGGGGGCTGTCGAGTCACTTTTAGACGACGGCAGGGCAAATTCCTGGGTAAAGGATAATAGGGGGAAGACTCCATTAGCTCTGGCTTCGGATGAGGGTCAATTCAACGTCATTCAGAGATTTTTATTTTAAGATGGTTGTATATGTCATAAAAGAAAGGGGCGTTTATATGCTGATTTGTATAAATGATCTGGTCTTCCATTTTTGATCCTTTTTTTCTTCTCCTTTTTTGACCCTTTTTGATAGGTAAGGCCGTATATGTAGTTTGCAATTGTATATAATAACTATACATCTATGATCGGACATAGGTAACAATAATTGAAATGGATGCCGCAACAACTTGGGCAAATGCAAAAGCAGTTCCCCAATCACCCCCTCCCCCCCTCCATACTACTAGACTCAGCCAAACGCAGGCAACCCCAAACCAGACACACGAGACTCTGAAAGGCAATTCTATATAGATTCTGTCTGTTTGCCATCCCAGATTGAAGTACATGCCCCTCATCCAAGTTGTCTCCTGGAACCTTTGATATGGAAGAGGCAATGCGACTTTGTTTGAACCCCTAGGCAAGTCAGGATACACTGTTTCAACAGGAAGAGGATGTAAAAGACGTTGTACATACTGAATGTCATAGATACAGCTCCTTTGTGCTAGGCCATCCAGAGTATACAGTCCATTGGCCCTTGCTGGGTTTCGAGCACATTCCTTCAGATGGGAAAGGAACAGAAGCTTCTTACGACGCTGCTCTGCCTCTTCTGCTGCAGCTTTGATACAAGGATGGCCAAATTCCTCCATACCAAATTGACAGTCATTACTATGATCATTGTTGCCCAGGCATCCATTGCTGAGGTACGGATCAATCGGATGCATTGCTATTGCCTTTTCACATTCTTCTGAAATATTCTTGAGGTCGACTGGGCTCATAACAATAGGATAATGACCATCTGGCTCTATAAAGCCGGCAAACTGAAACTAAGTTCAATGTTGTTAAATCTCATCTGTATCATCGGGTAATCAAGCTTACATTGACCTCCCGCACTTCAGTAATTCCAAAGTAAGGCAACCAACTCTTCCACCAACCCATATGTTGGTAACAGGTATAAACTAATCTCCGATAGATTTCTTCGTCTGATTCGCAAGCAGTTTCCCAGGGTATTATATTTTCGTACTTTGATTCCTTTTTGCCATTGGGTTGTTTGGTATATTTGATTCTGCTCCTGGTCTTTGTCGGCCTTAGACATGCCACAGGAATAGTGAACTGCCCACGACTGCGGCTCTCTAAGCAGATGAAACAGCATTGCCCTGCGCGTTCTTGCAATTCGGCAATATCTTTGGACTCAGGAGCATGTTGAACGTCTACGTCGACTTGGCGTTCCACATCCTTGGTGTAGACTGCAGAAGTCATTGTGATTGAGAGTATAGATTCTTGAAGGCCTAGATATGAGACTAGGCGGTATTTTATAGAATTTGACATGAAAGTCAGCATGAGGAGATTTCTGTTTGTAATTTACAAATTGGTGCCTAGGGCGGTGCGTCAATCTGGGTCGTGGCTTCGCATGATTCGGTGTAATTTTGCAAGCCTGATAGGTCGCATTCTGCCAGGCTTTCCGCATATCATCATCAACCGCTGGAAACCAGCAGCCCCAGCCACGTACCATTGGCCAATGGTGTCAGTGTCTTTTAACTGTGGTAGAAAGCCTCATAGGTCCTAATTAATTATTGGTTTCCCGTCACTGGGGGCGCAAACCAGTATAACTACCGAAAAGTAGTGTCAATTTGATGTAAAAGGTAGTTTATAGTAACCGAGAGCTTTCAAGCTGGTCTGAACTTTTTCAAAGCCCGCTTTGATCAAACAAGTTGAAGTAAAGCGCCATGTTGTAATATCTCAAGTGCATATGCCCACACAAACTGTCATTATAAGCACCGTGGATTGTCAGCTGTAGCTAGCTAGCTCAAACATTCTCCCGTTCGCATAACTCTTCATACCAACACTATCAATCAGCTACTAAGTATGGACAACGGTTTGCCAGTTAGCTCCTGGCTCCATGCAAGATGGCGGAAGATCGCTCATACAACCTCTACACATGATTCAAGTGCCTTGTCCTGTGTTCCTGTGTCGCTCCCGTCCCCTTTGTTCAATCTTTCATGCAAGAGAGCCGTACGCTTTGCAAATTCTTTCTCCTCCTCCCACGTAAACGGGCTCTTACTAGCAAACAGATAGTCCACTTCTTCCAATGTGCGGCCGGCCGTTTCGGGGAGGAAGCAGTACACTAAGGGAATGTATGCAAGCATAGCACTATTAAAAATGTTAGAGGCTAGTTCTAGTTCAGAACAGGTCAGAGGCTACTCACGCTCCGAAAACGTAAAATGTCTGCAAGCAAGGTCAGTAATGAGAAAGCCACGAGTAGTTAAGACGAGTACATACCTTTTCGCTAATGCCGGAAAACATAACAGGTACCAAGAGAGAACCTCCACCGTAGCCAACAGCCCAACCTGCCACACCAAAGGCGTTCCCCTTGGCTCGAAGCCAGGTGGGAAAGATTTCAGTGGGATATATGAAAGGGATCAACAGCCAGGAAGAACTGAAGATCAAGAGGTAGATAAAAACCATGGCCGCGGCTGCTGTACTGTATTGAACAGCCTTGTCTGGATTATCAATGGCTCCCCGGAAGAGACCGCCAATGACGAAAAGTGAGATACTGAGTGCTACAGCACCCCAGTAAAGTGTTCCTCGTCGCCCTACCCTGTCGATAGTGAAGGCTGCTATCGCTGTACCCAAAATACCAACCAGCATCAGCAAGCCAGACAACCAGCCGGACTTAATGTTATCAAAGCCGGCTTTGTGATAGATGGTTCCAGAACTACAACAGAGTTAGCAGACTATCATAGTGAAGAAGCTTTACTCACTATATAACCACGGCGGCAATTCCAGTACCGTACTGCATGAGCACCTGGAGCCAGAAGGCAAGCTGGATACGGCGGCCCAGATGAATGTCTCCAGATCCGATACCGAAAAACATCTTCAGGTAGTTCGTTTTGGCGTACTGAGACTCCTCCTCCACAACAGCCACAATCTCTCGAAATTCTTTCTGCGCACCATGGTGGTGAGCGTCACCATCCCCGCGCAGCTTTGCAATGATTTCCAATGCCTCGTCAGGTCTCCCGGCCTTGACCAGCCACCGCGGGGACTCGGGGACCAGGAGACTCAGCACGGCCAGAGAGACTACGGGAATAATCTGGATCGCGAATTCGAACCGCCAGCGAAACTGCCCACCACCGACCTCGGTAAAAGACGTGCCGAAGCCGATCCAAGCTGCGAGGGCTATGCCGGAGAAATTGGCCAAGAACGTGAGGGCGATTTGCTTGCCTCTATGCGACGCAGCAGAGAGCTCAGCCGTCCACATGGGTGCAATCACCAGGATGAAGGCCACGCCCATGCCAGCAACGAATCGAGCGCAAAGCATGTGCGCAAGGTTGACGGCAGTGGCTTGCAGGATGACTCCGGCCATGCACCAGAAGCACGCCATCCACATGCCCTTGATACGACCAAAGTTATCAGCGAAGCTGCCAGCCCAAAAGGCGGCGAAGAGAGAGCCACTACTATAGTATTAGCTGTTGCTGCTTTCTTTTCAGACCAGGGGGGCAATTACCAGTAGTATATGGAGGCAATACCGCCTTGCAACATGGGCTTGACGACTTCGTTCTTCTCGTTTGTGTATCCCATGCGTCGGCCGAACTCGGGTGCAACGGTCACAGCGCCCATGACGCCCTGACTGATGCCTTCGTACGAGATTGCAACGGCCGAGGCTGCTGTGATAAGTCTGAGCAACTGCTGCCCAGACATGGACTTCCAGCTGTCGCGATTCCACATGATGGCAATGATTCAATCGTAAGATGAATGTGATAGTGTATGCAGTTGTATCAAGGATATTGGTGGTTGCGATCTGATGCTGCAAATTGTGAAGGATGTCGTGCTGTTCGAGATGCCCTCATTATATCTATTTCATATCCTTAATGATGGCGAATCTAGACTCCTCCAACCCCATGGGGATCTGGTGGTCGAGGCCCCTGCGGGTTTTGCCCCGGACTGGTAGCGGGTTGTGACCTCGTCTCGAATTACCAACCAAGGCTAGTTCCAAAAGTTGCGGCTCCGATTTTGTGACACGACGGTGATGAAATATTAGCCACTAACGGGCCCATAATGGAGCAGATTATTACGATTTAACGTTAGGATACGTGCGTGCGGGGACTGTTGGACGAGTAAATCTTGCATAAACGGATACTTACGCCCCCCCCGCATCCTTCGTCTCGAATTTCTATTTTCCCCTCGTCTCGAACTCCTTTTGCCTGCTTCTGCACTCAAAGAATAACCCCGGTAACATGGGTCGACTGCGATCTCGTAACGGCTGGTAAGTCGGGTCAGTGGATGCTCGGGAATAATGATGGGTGACATGAAATAGCCTTACGTGCCGAGAACGACGGGTCAAATGTACGCCTCCAAGGGGAGATCCACAGTGTTCATGCTGACTTCGCAGGTGATGAGACGAGACCGACTTGCGAGCCGGTATGTTTAGCATATCCTATGGAAATGCCTAATCGGCAACATGATGGAGCTAATTCGTGTGAAACTAGTGCCTGAAGAGGGACCGTGTCTGCCGCTGGGACGATTCATCGCCTCAGCTCAAGATTAGGCGATACCAGCCGAAGCGGATGGATCAGCCGGCCCTGGGTCACCATTCCCTGCCTCCTCCAGAGGGAGATACTCCATCGGTGGAAGGGTCCTCATCGCCAGTCAACTGTGTGCAGCAGCCAGATTCAACCTGGTGCCTCGAGGACTTGACGTCGCCGCCTCCAGCCGTCTCCATCTTGGACCTTAGTCAAGATGAGTCTCCAAACCAGTACAGTCATGACTCTCCCATGAGCGTACCTAGGATGACCCCTGTTTGCCCTGATCTCCACCGCCAGGAGGCTTTCTATCTACACCACTTTTCCACGCACGTGGCTCGCTGGCTAGACTGCACGGATGCATCACGACAATTCGCGCTGAACGTAACTGTCCTGGCCAAGAGCTCGCCCATTCTTCTATATGCTATCATTTCCTATGCCGCGCGCCATCTAGGTGACAATATTACGGCTGATCAATTCCAAGAAAAGTGCATTGTGCTTCTGATTCCCTTGCTAAGTACTGAGGCCATTGCCAACGACGAAACCATCCTCTGCGCTATAGTCATATTGCGCGTATGCGAACAACTCAGCGGTGAGTTCGACCATGTGATGCCATTCCAGATATATCTGACCCTTTCTCAGTAACTGTGACTGGCAGTGATCAGGAGAGACATCTAGCTGGGCTGAGTGCTCTGCTCAAGGCATCTCAAGTGCATCAGGTAGATCCCTCGGCACCTACACTCTCCCAAGCTGCCTTTTGGGTTTATGTAAGACAATCCTTTTACAACGCCTGCGTCAATCAGCAGCCACCTAATTTGAACTTCGACTTGGTGCTGATACCGCCCCCGCCCGTCGTCGATGGACAAGCTGTCGATGTCAAGTCGGAGACTGCGTGGGCAAACACCATGACATGGATTTGCGCTACAGTGATGCATTTCTGCTTTAGTGGGCGCGTCTCGTACTCAGAGTCATCAACAAGGATGAGAAGGTGGCACGAGCTGTCCGAGGCCGTTGAGAACTGGAACCAGACGAAGCCGAGTACGTTTGATCCAATATGGATTGGGGAACCAGAGTTGGGAGCGGATCCCTTTCCAGACATTTGGTTTACAGCGGACTGGCATGGTAGGCACTGCTTTCCCTCCACAATACCTGGTTAGTCCATAGAATCTGATGGTTATTAGTTATGGCATTTGGATTTTACCACCTGGCCAGGATGCTTCTAAAGGTCTACCGTCCATCTCCACGATTCGCCATTCGAAATCTCCGTCGGTCTATTCCAGAATCTGATGTGAGTTCATGGTATCTAGAGTAAATTGCCTCGATTGACATCATCTTAGGAGTCCATCATGGAGCACGCTCGAGCCCTTTGCGGGGCCTGCAAAGGCTCGCCGGGAACTGTGCCATCCCTCATCACATTGTGTCACTCGACATTCATTTGTAGGTCGTAACATGTTGTGAGAATTAGAATTTTCTAACCTATGATAGGGGGTCCCTTGATGACGGATGAGCGGGAGCAGATAAGTCTTGTAAGAATGCTAGAGGATCTCGAGTCATCGCATACCTGGCCAACAACCTGGATAATCAATGCTTTGAGAGAGGAGTGGTCGAAGTGATAGTAGTGTATTGAGGGCTTCAGAGGCCGTCGCTGAATGATATTACGGCATGTTTCCCATCCCTGACCCATCCCATCCCGGGTGCCTCCTCGTTAAGTCTTTGGACTTGCTCCTCACTTTCTATTCCAACACAAGTATCAGACTTGTTTGTCCTCAAAGCCAGGATCTTGACACCGCTTCGTTGCCCGAGTGGACCAAGCGAATACTTGAAAGGCGTTGTGTGCGGCCAGAGAGCATCTCTGGTCAACTTTCGATAATTCAAGTCTCCTTTGAATATAGTCAAGTAGCTGTCCTGAAGACGTTGAAAGAGCTCAGGTGCTGTAGCGTCCATCTCATGGAATGAATAAGCTGTCGTCCAAAACGGATGAACCTCGATACGCATCGACCCGAGCTCAAGATACTTCTTGATCTTAGTAGCCAGAGAATTCAATCCCGTTGATCGCAGGTACTCAAGGAGGAAGTCCATATCTTCGGGCAGTGCATCGCTGACAAACCAGGGGAAACATTTCGCGTGGAGGGTGATGCTCGTTCCCAGTCCAGATTCGATGAGGTATGCCGCGTAAAGGACGTCAGCAAATAGCTCAAATCCAGCATTGTCAAGAACAATGTCAATATGCCGGATCTTTTGAGTCAGCTGTGTAGATCGCAGATAGTGCCACACATGCTCTATATCATTGGCAACAATGTTCTGCTGGCTCTTCTGAATCGCTGCCTTTCCTTGCAACTTCTGAATTTCTTCCAGGCTGATGTTGGTCAGAAGAGACAGATCTGTAGCATTTCCCCATAAAGCCAACTCAGTCATTTCACCAAACATAAGTCTCGCTGCATCGTCTCCCAAGAGTTGGGCTGGCTGCATCGGGTTGGAGATAAGTTGGGTAAACCTGCTCGCCAGCTCCTGGACGCCCTGTTGCGATTTGACAAGGCTAGAATTTTTTGGACGTTTGAAAACATCGTATTCTTTCCAACAGGAAGACATGGAAAATAACAGCTGCACTCGCCTAGACACGCAAGTCAATATCATTTGGTGGTTCATAACAACTCAAGGACTTACCTATACAGGTAGCATTCACCGTATAACCATGGACAATCGAGCCAGGTCAACGGGCCCATATCAAGGAGAAACTGATTGTACGCCGCAATGTCCGCAGATCCATCATCTTGAAGAGGCCTGAGAATTTTTCAGTAACATGCCCACGGAAGAAGTCTGTACAGTAGCACCACTCACCATAGCTGCCCATCAGTGGTAATTTCCTCTCTGAGTCTGTTGAGGCTTATCATAATCGCATTGAGGTCGTCAAGTGCAAGGGATGAGCCCAGCTCTGTGCTAGTGACATAAACATCATTGATCATGCTCTGCACAAGATGAGGCCAGCGAGACTTGGCAGTCTCTCGGGCCATAGTGCCTTGATCAGACGTCCACACAGACCGGGGGGTTCCCATTTTTTCGAGAATGCTCTTGCGCTAGATGTTCCTCTTTGACAACTGGTAACATGAGAAGTTCAAGATAGGTGCCAAGATGGGAATAAATAGGTCTCTATCCATTTCTTAAGGGCTTGGTATTTTCAATTCATTACATAACCTTTCCGACGTTTCATCCTCGGCTTACAAAACAAGCGTGTTTCAACACGGCCCGGAAATAATCAGGATATGCGCCGCCACGAGTTTGTATCGAGACGACTTACCCCAAGCGGCACTTCGTCTCGAAGGCGGATGAAACTAGCGTGGACACTAACTTGGAGTCACTAACACAGGACCATCTGCTCCGGGAAATTAATTGATGGCTGTTGTTCATGGCTCGTCGTCACGAACTTCCAAAGAGGGTATTCTCAATCGATTCGCATCAAGTCGCCTCGAACACCGACTATATTAACTGCGCATTTATAACTGTCAAATACCCCAAGGCTATTAAGCAATCTCAAACCTACTGAACATCACATATCATCCATATCATCTCACCATGACACGACCACAAAACCTGCAAAATGGGACCCGTTCCGCTACCAATGGCCATCCACATGATACGACGAGCAATTCTTGCAATGGAAATGGCCAAGTTCGCTCATCTATTCCTGGTGCGCTGGATTTGACTGTACTGGGAATGAATAGTGGCACTGCCATGGACGGTATCGACTGTGCACTTGTCCGATATTATCAAGAGACCCCTGATGCCCCTCTACACATGGAGCTCATTAAAGTATGTTAGACTTGGCGATATATACTCACCTGGCGCTGACCATGTGGCTAGTACGACGAGATGCCTGTACCTCAATGGATCAAGAAGCCCGTTCTCACGATGCTTCGAGAGACCAAGACGACTCCCTCCAAAATGTCGCAACTAAATGTGCAACTCGGACAGATGTTTGGCGATGCCGTCAAAGAGTTCTGCAGTAAACACGAGATAGCGATGGACAGCATTGATCTCATCGGATCACACGGGCAGACCATTTGGCTTCTGTCCATGCCCGAAGAGGGAGAGACACGTTCTGCATTTTGCCTTGGGGAGGGAACAGTTATCAGTTCCATCACGGGCATCACAACTGTGACAGACTTCCGAATGGCAGAGCAAGCAGTGGGTAGACAGGGTGCCCCGTTGGTGGCTCTGATTGACGGCCTTTTGCTCCATCACCCGACCAAGTGGCGTGTCTGTCAGAATATCGGCGGAATTGCCAACCTATGTGTCATTCCGCCTGACTCCGCAGGCGGAGTGGACGCAATGGTTGACTGGTGAGCGATCCTCTGCATAACCATTCGACGAAGCGACTAACATATATAGGGACTGTGGCCCAGGCAACATGTTCATTGACAATGCCATGCGATATTTCACCAACGGCGAGATGGAATACGACAAGGACGGTGAATGGAGCTCCCGGGGTACCGTGTACCAAGACATTGTCGACAAGTTCCTGAGCACAAACAAATACTGTAACCACGTTCCGCCCAAGACCACAGGCCGGGAGACCTTTGGGGATAACGAAGGCCAGGACCTCATTGACGAGTGTCTTGCTGCTGGGTGCGACAAGTACGACACTCTAGCAACCATTACTCGAATCACAGCCCAGAACATCGTTAAGCAGTACCGCACATTCTTCCCTCACTTTGGCATCAGCGTGGACAACATTTCAGAGGTTTACATGTGTGGTGGCGGTGCCCGGAACCCAAGCATCATCAGGTATCTCCGGGAGCAGCTTCCGAACATCAAGATTCGAGCACTGGATGAGACAGGAGTTCCATCGGATGCCAAGGAGGCAGTTTCCTTTGCCCAGCAAGCCATGGAGGCTCTCTTGGGACGACCAGCCCTTGTTCCCATTAATAGTGACAGCCTGGTGCCTAACACTATTTCGGGCAAGATTGCGCCTGGCAAGAGATGGCGTGAGCTCATGGGGTTGAGTGTTGAATTTGGTGAGAGTCGCTCGGTCCTGCCCACAGTCAAGGAAATGATCGTGGAACGGCCTTACACATCATGGAAAGCTATGCAAACTTTCGATTGAGTGATTATAATGACTTAGTCCAGCACAATAGCAAGGAGTTATTATATTAAGACCGACTTTTCAGATTTGAGTTGCAAATTGATGATATTAAACTTTTTGAATTATACTCGTCAGTAGTGGTAACCAAATATCTACTTAACGTATCACGAGAAAGCCTTCAACGGTACTGTGCAGATGCTGCACTTCGCAGCTCATGATTAGGTTCAAACAGCTCGTATCACTACTTGATCTATTATCCATGCCTTCAAGGTTGAATGTCCTCTGTGAATTTTGAAATATTTGAGAGGCATGCTGTCAGTGTGAAGGCTGCACCTTATCCAGCACCCCCTGAAAGATGTCTTCGAGCCTAGGCCTCCACTACTTAATCTGCCTTATTTGACAATGGGAGGAACACCAAGCTTCTCAAAACAAGCAGTCAAGTCGCGAATAGAAGCATTCCGCCCTGGAATCATCTCACCAAGACAAGACGTCACGAATGCCAAAGCTCCGTGCTGTGATATTTTAGCATCAAACTCTGTGGCCTGCACCCAACGTTCCGCGACATTGCTCTCACCAGCCGCGAAAGCCCCCCACAATATCAGACCAGAGACGGCCCAAAGGAGGAAGAAACACCACATGAATGCAAGGACAGCTAGTTCGAGTGTATCCTGATGGGCTGTCTGTAATCGCTTTTCGAAGTTGGAACCTGTTAGACCGTCGACGAGAAGCTGCAGATGAACAGTGGTTAGCTCGCAGCTTAAAAAGCAGCATTATATCTCGACACTAATGGCAACCACTAAAGGCCTATTGAGCTAGGCCAGCAGTAGAGCAATAAAGAGTCTACTGAAAGAAACGGTATATCCGGATCTCGATAGAGTCCTTCGTTACTTACTCCGAGCAGTATGACAACACCAACATTTGCTGCCACAAGGACAAAAGCATTGGCACTTAGTCCAAGAGCATCACCTCCACCAAAGATATACCGTGAAATAAGGATGAACATAGAGATCCCAGGAAGGACTATAAGTGAGAATCGGACCAGACCCGGCAAACCCCAGTAAGCCCTGGCAACAAGACTCTTCCTGGCCTTAGACCAGTTAAGCTGTTTATGCTCGTCTGAGCGTCGTGTTTCCAGGCTCACGTTCCTCTCGTCATCACCCTCAACGTGCGCTGGGTCAGAGGAATAGTATGAAGGAGGTCGGGTAGCGTTTATGTCCTGCTCTTCAAGTTCGTGAGGAATCCTCTCATAGACGATGCCACGGTTTGATGTGTCTCGGATCCGACGGGAAGCGGCATTATCTTGATTTTCTCGAGCATATCTGCTGGCTGTGTCATCTGCTCCATCCGAAAGTGTTGCAGGCTTCATATTGTTTAGCCTTTGGGTCTGTTCAATAAGTGCAGGCTCTATGACTATCTCTAGGGCATGAGAGCGAGAAGGCAGGGTCGCAGGTTTGCTCTTGGTTGTTGAGATTCGTGTGCTTGATAGCCGGATATACGGCAGAGCCAGCCTAACATTAGTCAGCATGCGCTGTGTTCGTGATGCTAGCATAGCCACGTAACAGCTATTCCTAAATCTGCCAACACGGAACTTGGATTCAGCCTCGTTACGAGCTTATCACTGTTAATTCCGAAACTCACAAAACCTTAATCTATGTGTGTTTATTATTCCATCTTCGCTCGTGAGCAGCCGTCAGATAGTGACACTGAGACAAAGCTCGGCATGTCGGATTCAGCCGCTCCCGAATTGCCGTAAGGATCGAAACCCTTACCTTGAGTTCCTTAGCCTAGATCCACTCTTTTATTGAATTGTAGCCCAGCTTTTGACAGCTACTGTGTAGTATTCGGGTCATTACGCCGAGATGTCGCAGTACTAGATCCACCAGCGCTCTATATTGACATATTGGGAATAGTTTCATAATGATTGGAAACGTCATCCAACATGATGAAGAAGGAAAGATCAGCAATAAAAAGATGAAATATATCTTCCTTTCCTGGCGCCATTACCGACCAGTCTAAACACATCCCCCAGATCTCTTCTATCGCCATTCAGAGTCTCTCTCAATCCGGAACAATGGTCTGGACAAAAGTCTCCAACAACCGTTGGGAACGCCCACTCGACGGGCTCGAATCATACTTTGTCATTATAGCAAATATGTCAGCAAGTTTATGCAAGGGAAGAGAGCACTACACTCTGTCTTCTTCTCTCAAAGTGGAAATTGACTCAAAAGACGTCATATCCGATCTTCGGAATGCCTGGAAGCAACTCCGTTACGAACAACCTCAGATCGCAACGAGCATCGAAGACATGAAACGAGTTTACATTGCCCCCGACCAAGAGTCTTTGCAGAAATGGTTGAATGAGACCTTTATCATCTCGGATGCCTCTAGCGCGGAAGAGATGCAAACGTTTGTAAAGCCCATTAAGCAAACCACTCTCTACTATATCCCGAAGTCTTCAGAACTGGTGATATGAGGTCATCATTATACCGTTGACGGAACGGGTATGCAATTACTCTGCCATAGCTTTCTCGAAGCCTAAGCCTATCCCAAGGAGTTTACTTTTGGCGACGAGCACGAAAGGCTTACTCCCATCATGGAAGAACTCCTATACTTCTCAATGGACTCAACACAAGCGAAGGAAAAGGCACAAAAACTTCTTGGATCATATCTAGGCGGCCAGCCTGCCATAGGCCCAGTGTCGAAGCTCGGGTCAGCTCCATCTGGAAATTCACGGAACGCAGAACTCGTGTTTCCGCCAGATATCACCGCTCTTTTAATCAAAGCTTGTCGGCAGAGAGGCATCACCGTCACGTCGGCTGTTCACGCTGCATATGTCAGAATGCTCATGGAGCATGCAGATCCAGAGTCTGACCAAAGTCGCTATACATCGATGAACCAGTTCAATCTCCGGCCGTATCTCCCTGCACCGTATAACTCGAGTAAATACGCAGCGTCTGTGTACTACGCTCCTCATCCTCATATTATCGAGCTACCAGCTTCTTACTGGGACCTCGCCACCTCTTTCAGCGAGTACTACAAGACCACTTTCAAAGAAGATCCAGGACTTTTGGAGGTTACTGGGCATTTCAAACGTGGTATGCAAGACTTTGTCTCAAGCCCAGAGTTTCTAACTGCGCCTGCGCCGAAAGATGCTTTAGTAAGTAGTCTTGGAATCGTGGAAAACTTTATCAACAGAGAGTATGGAGACAAGATCAAAGTCAAAGACTTTAAGTTTGGCGCAGATATTGTTCTGGGAATGTCGATGTTGTTCTTTTATACTTTCCAAGATAAGTTGCGTCTGGTTTACAGCTTCAACGATGGATTTGAGAAGCCTGAGGATATAATGATGTCCCTGAGAAAAGTCCAGTGGATCCTTATCCAGGAGCTCTTGTTGTGAGCTATGAATACTGGTTAGATGGAGATATACGGGTTAAAACTGGCAAATCAATTTAAATCTATTCGAAACACTACAGAAGATACGCCAGACTTCTGTTACGAATCGTGGCGTATGGAGTACAACTCTGCTAAACTTCAATTCTACTTCAAGACCCTCGTTTGTCTGTGCAGCAGATTGCTCGAGGTATCTTACCCTATCTCTCGCGCGTCACTTTCGGGCGCCATTCTTGGCATCCCGTTCTTCGAGATGCTCGAACCAAAAGCCGTCATCTGCCTTGGGGATGATACCGCTGCACCTCTTGCAACAGGGACGGTAGTCACGGTCACACTCTAGTATTGTCTTTGGGAAAGCCTCGATGCTGGCCTTCCCACCGTATGTAGGTATCATCTCTTTATTACACGTCTCCTTACAGACCGCGCACTCGAGTCTGAGGGCGCAAACAGGACATTTCCGCTCGGAGACCTCACCTACAGCCCAGAAGTCGTAGACTTGGCGAGGCCAGCAGGTCGGACACATGATGTGTCCACAGGGGGCCACAAGACCAGCGTCTGTCTTGTCGTTTTTCCCCGAGAGGGATGTGACGAATAATTCGTCCCAGCAGATGGCACAGATGGCCTTCATCGGCATAGAATCTGGATCGTCCTCGAGAATATGTTTTCTAACCATCGGCCAGTAACTAGTCTCAGTTACGGCTGGTTCACTCTTGAAGTTAGCAGATTTTCTTGAAGGGGAGGCGGGAATGGGAGGAAGGGGTTTGTGTACTTTGATGAAATCCTCGTAATCCTCCGAGTTGTAGGCTATTAGCCACTCCATCTCAGGAGCCTCTGGGGAGGGGTGGAGGAAGGCGTTCGCAGAGTCCTTGACTCGCTGGAAGACGTTCTGGAAGAAGCCCATAGTTGTGTAATAAATGGTTGACTAGTGAGTAAAAGTGTGGTAACGTTGAGCGATATTGGTTTGGAGATAGCTTACCATTGAGAAGCCAAGCTTGACCGTTTGACGTGTGATGAAGAGGAAATGATTTGGAGCTAGACAGGAAGGAGGAAGAGACTATATACTATGGACAGCGGCTGCCTCTTTTTGGGGTAATGAATGTAAATTATGATATTGTTCTCGGTCAATTTATTACCGTGAAACAGTTCATGTGTATGAACCAAGCAGTATCAAAGAACAGGACGAGTGATCAACGATGAGGGTAGGTCATTTACCTGACTTTTCACATGCCCAGAGTTCATTTACCTGCATATAAGATTGAACAAATAACAGTCACATATTTTGTCGAATCGGAATGAACATTGTGTCTTACCAAGTCGATGCATCTAATACATTACAAACGAACTCCGGTTCCTGTCTGCCACCAAGTTGCACCTCTTGGCTTGTCATGTATCACAATCTATTATGTCAAGCAAACGCCAACTCCGATATACCAGAACGCTTTACCCTTTGACAAAATAATTCCAACCTCCTAGCCCTATATCAACATTGTTCCACTTGTGGCAGACTCTCTGGTATTGACACTATAATCGCAAATCTCCTAAAAGGCATCAATAAACATGTCATCATAAGAATAACGAGTGAATTTACACAAACCTTTCTCTTTTTTCTGAAGTCAGTATACAGCGAATTCCATATAACCCTCGCCGAACAATCCTCCTGTTTTTCAGCTGTTCTCGTACAATTAGGCTGTGCCTTGGTACGCTCCTCCTCAGAAATCGGCTTCCAGGGCTTTGGCAGCGGCCAGTCCGAGAAGTGAATGAGCTTAGCTTCGCTATATGCTGTTGCAGGATCCCAGGTTTCAATCTCTGAACCGAGGTAATGCGCGTGGTTGTCATTGCGAAATTCGCCGCTTAGGAGGTCGTACCGACGGTGGGGAAAGATCAAGGCGCTGTCGCCGTAGAGCTGGTTAACGATTTCCATGTCATATTCGCCGGATTTTACAGACTGGACTCTTTCCATGATGCGGCTGAATTCTTGCACGGACGGTTGAACGACCATGATTTGCGATGAAAGGACTTTTTCAGGCGACAACCAGTATGCTCGAGGCATAGCCACTGGTGCAGATGGTAAGAAGAACAGTTCGTCCATAGCTTGTAACAGAACAGAGTCTGAATCAATGGACAGTACGCGATCATACTGCGTCTGATTAAATGCCAGAAGCTTCGTGTAGGAGTCAGCCCAAGTGACTAAAATCATCAGCTCCACCGTCAACAATTCAAGAAGTGCTGCTTACCATCGCCAGCCCAGTGGGTCTGAACAGTAATCGGAACAATCTTAACATTGTACTCATCCCGTGCCTTGTTGATCAGATAAGCATCGCTCGAGTCCTCAGTCTCGGGCTCAAGCATGCTTTCGGGAACCATCATGACGCGATCAGGCCGACTGCCAAGGCGCTGCAGAGCCTCGAAGAACATGAGTGAGTTACATAGATACTCGCTGTTCGTGACATACTGAGTGTATGCAAAACGTGACCAGTCGATACTGGAGGGATTTTCAAGTGGCCATGAAGATGCAGTTTGGGCTGCGAAGTTTTGGTATCGGTTGAGATAGAAGAAGGAAAAGATGGTGGTGAAAGCAGCGAAGGGTGCGAAGCGAGTGCGTTTGGATGTCATGATTGACGACATGAGAGAGACAGAGAGCTGTTTTGTTTGAGCCTCATCTAGAAGAATGGCATGGTCAAAAGACAGAAATACCAAGATCAACTTGCGATTTAAGATCCTCGACAACAAAGAAAGGCAAGCAGCTACATATTTGAAAGCGCTCCATCCCTGCAGAACAAGGGATTATCCCTGCGGAACAAGGGTTCATTTACACAGCATCTGAGTTCTAAATTAAAACACATAATCACATGAAAGAACTCTACTAAAGCACAATATTAGAAAGAAGCATGTTCATCACAGAGATATACATGTTCACATCCGTGATGTCGTAGTCATTAGCGCTTAAGCCAGCTAAGCGCTGAATTAGCCAATCGTTGCGTGGCTCGGTCGCTAATCCACACTGGCCCCGCTGCTGTTCAGTGGCCCTATGATTATAGGTGCATAAGCGCTGGAGGTTATGGTTCTTGGGGGCTGTTTCAGGTTGTGCCGTGGTGGGGCGGGATGAGCCGTCCGTTTTCTTCGGCTGTTGAAGACGCTTGTGATGTTGTCATGAATTCTGATGAATTCTGACCAGGCGAATTGTACCTTGAACTCCGTTGCCTATCTCTACTACCATTCGAATGAAAACTTAGAGCCTTTGAAATCTTGCTTCCACTAACTCTGAATCTAATGGAACACGACTCGACACCTGACTCCAGTGCTAGCTACGCCGTTGGTCAAGAAATATGACAATTTAGAGACAGAAACTAACAGCAAGTACTCGGAACCCCGGTAATCGTTACAGGATTATCACCCACATACAAAAGTGCTGGCTAATACCAGGATATAATGGGCAGAAATCCTTATGCATGTTGGTCGTTCTCTTACAACCCCAAGTGGGCCAATGCATATTCCCTGGCAGGCAATAGGTTCTTGATCAGCCGAATGGCTTCCCATAGCCGACCACGATGTTGGCTGAGCCTTGCAGACGTCTATTTCCACCTTCTTCTCTTACCCCCCACCTTCTTTTCTTCTTGTCTACCTATGCATCTCTCTCTCGCATGTTGGTTGCAACCACTTTATCGTCCTTCGTTCCCCTCCCCCTCTATTCACGAACCAACACAATTCTCTTGCTACGCCACTCCCAAAGGCGGCCATAGACCATGGTCTGGACACTTTTCCCTCTTTTCACTCTAGTTCTCCTCACATCTGGCGCCCGTACTCCAAGAAAAGTCGAATGGTCTGAAGATACTTACGGGGCTGATGGGCCCTGGCAAGCCGTCAAAATTCAAGTTGGATCGGATGCTCAGACTATATCACTATTTCCTGGTGGAACTTGGGAAACGTGGTTGATCAGCGATGATTACTGCGAAGGCCAAACTTGTTTTGCTTCAAAGGCCGGTACTTATAAACGTACAGGAGAGCAGCATGAGAAGAATCGTGTTGAGTTGGACGATTTCATGCAGGGCGTTGAATTTAAGGAAGATACCGCGACTCGGTACAGAGACAATATCTTCATCGATGGCTTTAACATTTCCGCTTCGAGCTTTACAGTAATCGACGACGGAAAAATTAAATATCCAGGCGGGAAAGTAGTACCGTTATCAGTAGGATGTTTAAGTGTCGGCGCTCCGAATGCAATCAACCAGACCTTCAACGAACCCGGCACAAAGGCTTCTGTCAACGCCAGTCTCATTCCTGGATTTCTATACGACAAGAGTTTCACATCCGCCAACAGCTTTGGCATGCACATTGGTTCAGTTGACCCATGGATCCCTGGGTCTCTTGTTTTCGGCGGCTACGACAAGGCGCGTGTCATTGGGCAAGTTCTCGATCAACCAGGAAGTCCACGAGATGGAGGCATTGAACTTTTTGATATTTCTATTGAGAGTTTTGGAAAGAACCCGCCTAAGCCCAAAGAGGGTCTTCTCGCAAAGGGAAACTCGACATTAAGCAAAGGTCTCAACGTCACGATAGACGGCTGTTCACCGTATCTTACCCTTCCAAAATCAACCTGCGATAACATCGCCAAACACCTTCCTGTCAACTTCGATGAAGACCTTGGTCTTTACATATGGGATAGAGAAGCGGAAGATTACGAAAGAATCATCAACTCCGCTACGGCTCTATCATTCGCATTCAACTACAGCACGTATGACCTTATCAAAATTCGCATTCCACTCATGCACCTCAACCTCACACTCTCCGAGCCCATCGTCGACCAGCCAGTCGCATACTTTCCATGTCACGTCAACGATAACGGGCGATATGTTCTCGGGCGGGCATTTCTCCAGGATGCATTCCTTGGAGCAAATTGGGGCCCTGATGTCAACAGGTGGTGGTTAGCTCAAGCACCAGGCCCCCGACTCCAGTCCGATATCGACATCCAAGCCATTAATCCCTTGGACATGGGAATTGATAGTGTTGATAGTCGCTATGCGACAAATGCATGGGAGATGTCCTGGGCTAGTGCGTGGAACGATGACTTTGCGCCATCAAGCACCCCGGCAAAGAAAACCCCAGAGAAAAATGACGATGAAAAGAAAGGATTCATGCCTACAGCTTCACAAGTCGGAATGGGCATCGGTTTTGGTGCTGCTTTTGGACTTGTCCTCGTTGGCGTTGGTATTTTCATCTGGCGCCGTAAACGCAGAGGTCATCCGCCAATTATGACGATGAGTAAGAAGCCTTTCGACGGCTTTTCTATAGATTGGCCGCCGAGTGATCTTCCACCACAGGAGATGCATGTTCCGAGACATAGATTGCCGCCGTATGAAATGTCGGCGGATGAGAGGCGGATATATGAGATGTATGCGCGCCATGTACCACAAAAGAGGCCGTTGATTCAGAGATATGAGCTTCCATGAGTTTGGATGGGTTATTGGAGATAAAACTGATTTGGCAATTCGTGTACACATAATTAATATTTAGAGCAGATAATCGTGTAAAAATTGTCTCTTAGCTAATGCCAGAATTTACAGTTTGGGTTATCGTTGATTAAGTCCATAGCAACTGAGAAGTGAGAACCGAAAAACCTTCAATCTCATGATAGTTAGCTACAGATGCCATCATGCACTCTTGGCGCAATTCAGGCTCAAGGTTGAATTGAAGCAAAGCTAAGACAGCTGAGACCAAGCTTAAACAAGAAGGTGTGCCTCGGGATCTTTTGCCAACAGAAGATAACAGTCCATGGTTACAGTTACATCTGCATTGTTGCAATCAAGTAATATCCCCGCACTTGTAGCGGAGTCAAGGCCAGATTCCACCATGATCGACATCGAAGATAACCAAACGGTACGACATCGTCAATAAATTATAATGGCCCATTGGTCGTAGAAATCTTAAACTCTGCATCTTGAGCTTCTGTTCAGTGGCGTCATGTTGAAGAAACTGGTGGCAGGTATTCTGCTTGCGGCTCCTCGTTTGACAGCAGCACAAGATCTCATTCCTCCGCTTCTTGAAACAGCTGATTCTTTGGTCGAAGAGACTTGGTCGATTGAGTCGAGCCCGAGGATTATATACATCGATGATAAATTCGCATCAGTCAGCGACAAAGATGGCCTTACTCTGATTCCACCTACAGCCCACGAGTTCGCGACCACCTTTCAGGATGATCTCGCCAAGATCACAGGAGCCAACTGGACGCTGAAACGCGTCGATAAACTTCCTACCAACTCCAGCGGCATCTCGCTCGGTTCCTACACCGGAGAATCTTCTGATCTCACGTACGAAAATGGAAAGGCGACATCCGAAAGCTATGAAATCATCGTCAACTCCAATCGTGTTTTCATCGGTGGATCAGGTGCTCGAGGAATGTGGTGGGGAACAAGGACGTTTCTTCAACTTCTCCTCGCTGGCAATGGGACAATCACGAGTACTCTTGGTCGCGATGCTCCAGCTTATGCCACAAGAGGATATATGCTCGATGCTGGAAGGAAGTGGTATTCGAAGGACTTTCTCAAAGAGTTGTGCAGCTATGCGTCTTTCTTCAAGATGAATGAGTTTCACTATCACCTCAGTGATAATTACCCCCTCAATCGTGGCAAGAATGAGAGTTGGCGGGAGGTTTACTCGCATTTTTCACTACTGCCTGAGGATAAGTCTCTTCGTGGTATTCTTCATGGACGAGAGAATGAGACGCTGTCAAAAAACGACTTCATGGAACTACAAAGCCACTGTGCTTCTCGCGGCATTACCGTCATTCCAGAGATTGAGGCGCCAGGCCATTCTCTGTATCTCACAAAGTGGAAACCAGAATTGGCTCTGGCCAAGAAGGACCTGTTGAACTTGACGCATCCGGTTACTCTACCTACAGTACAGAGTATATGGGAAGAGTTTCTCCCGTGGTTCAAGACGAAAGAAGTTCACATCGGCGCTGATGAATATGACGCCGAGCTAGCCGACGACTACATAACATTCGTCAACAAAATGAGCCGCTTCATCAATTCTACAGCTTCGAAACGCAGTCGAATATGGGGTACACACGAACCATCAAAGAAAAACCAAACCATCGACAAAGACGTCATAATTCAACACTGGCAATACGGCCAGTCTGACCCCGTGCAGCTCGTCAAAGACGGCTACGACGTGATCAACTCAGAAGATTGGTGGGCCTACACAAGTCTCAAAAACGACCACATGCCGATCCTCCCAGCGCGCTATCCGCAGTTCTTTAACGAGAGTCGTGTGTTCAATTTTGCGGATAGGGATGGATGGCAGTGGACGCCAGCGGAGTTTAATCCCGTGAACACGAGCATGCAACTCAAGAACGAGGAACCGAGACTGAAAGGTACGACGTTAGCGGCGTGGAATGATAATGGTCCTGATGCTACGACACAACTTGAGGCTTATTACTCCATGCGTCGGGGCATTGCTGTTGTAGGAGCTCGAGCTTGGAGTGGAAGTCGTGGGCCAAAGTTGTTGGAGACGAGTGATATTAGTGTTGACTTTTACTCCCCTCGAGCTCCGGATCAGAACCTCGATAGAGTTTTATCCCAAAACGGCACTTTGGTAGCTTGGACTCGTTCAGGTGATGAAAAGGAGGTTCATCTTGGTCACGGCAGCAAAGGAATGAACTACACCCTCACACTCTCCATCACCGGTCCATTCACCCTTTCCAGCAGCGATAACACCCTCTCCCTCACCAAACAGGGAAATCTAGTCTTCACCGCCGATGGATGGGAATATCCCCTTCGCAAGGTAATCAAAGACGACGCATTGACCCTCGACCCGGGCCACCCAGGCCGTATCTGGGTGAACACCTCGTCAACACACAAACCCGTCCAAATCTCTACACCAACTGAGATCACACTCGTAACGGATGTCCTCCACGGCACGGTTGCGTTCATCAATGGTGCCGTGGCGGGAAGATTCGAGGTGTTTGTGTATGGGGGAAGGAACACGCAGTTTAGCTGGAGCCAAATGGCGTTTGTTGCGCCGTTGGATACGATCACTGGAGGTCTGGAGAGTCTGAAATTAGAGGCGTCTTCTAATTTTACAAGAGAGCCTTCTAGTAGGACTGAGCCTTCTGGTGTTCCTCAGGGAAGTTATGCTGCTGGATGTTCTGTGTCATCTGTATTGGTTATAGTTGGATTACTGGTTGGGAGCTTGGCGGCTTTGCTCTCTTGAGATTTTACACCTGAGATTGAATTATCTTTGATCTATTAAGTGATGAATTCATCAATTTGGTCACCTATGAATGCGAGTCCGATCTCGGCAGACCGCCAAAACTTCCTGATTAGGAAATAATTGCTGCTGCCATAATGCCATTTTACAACGCCCATATTTATTGCTATAAAATTTCTGTTCAATTATGAATTCTTGTGTCTTCATTAAGTATCTCATATGCTATCACTTTGTCGATGATAACCGCTGCAAACACTTATCGGCTCGAATCGGATATCCCTGGTCTTCGGATCTTAGATTTACGCCCCGCCATCTCATCTTCTCCATTTCTCTCTTATCAATACCATCAAACAAATCCAAATATCTCATATCCCATCCATCCAAAATGGCACGAACACCCGTCTCTACCAAAAAGGCCCCGGCTGTGCCGCAAAACCTGATGAACCAGGCCATCATCGCCAATGGCTTCGTCTTCACCTCCGGCGGCGTGGCGATGGATCCCAAGACAGGCAAGATAATCGACGGCGACATTGAGGCTCACACAGTAAATCACCCCCCTCTCATCTCTATGATTACTAATTGGGAACTTTCAGCGCCAAATCATTTCTAATCTCGGTGCCATTCTCGAAGAGGCTGGCTCGAGTCTGAATGATGTGATTGAAGTTAACATTTATTTGTCCGACATGAAGTACTATGCCAAGATGAATGAGGTATATGCTGAGTACTGGGGTGATATCAAGCCCGCTAGGACGTAAGTTGATTGAGGAGATATGCTTATGGAATGGCAAGCTGACTGGAGTAGATGCGTTGCTGTCAAGAGTCTTCCTATGAATGCCAATATTGAGATTAAGTGTGTTGGTGTCGTCACTAGGCCCAAGTCAAAGCTGTGAGGAGACTGTAAATATGGGTTATTCGTGATTCAACTGAAATCAAACAAATTGTACCTGGGTAACTTACTAGCTTCTAAGTCTGTCTATTGTCGAACCGACTGTTCGGGCCTTTGTTGGAATTACCATATACAAGTAGCCAGAACAAAACCTCACACGCACTTATTCTGACTACCATATGCTCTTAATAGAATAGATTTTGACGTAGTTTATTGATTCTTGGTTCATGTTGTGCACTAACACACATTGTATCTCATTAACACATGGCCATAACTCCATCGCTATGCACTCTATTTAGTCCGCAGATCATGTACATAAAAGTCCAGCTTATCGCTCTCATAAACATGACCCTTTGGCTGTCCCGCCCCACGATAAATATTGTCAATCGAATGCTGATGAAACGTATCCTGATGATTACAGTTGAGAATATGATCCAGACCCGGAGGATGCGTCAATCGAAAGATGCCGTATCTGAAAAGTCAGTTTTGTCGTTCATCTACCAAAGAAATAAAAGGGGAAAGAAGAGCTTACGATGGTTGGAATTTCGGCGCGCATACTATCGCGACACTCTCAGGCATCATAACCTGATACCCAGCATGTGTATGCAAATCCCTCGAGCTCATAAAGCACGTCTGCGTAGGATGCGTGTGAATCCACCCCAGCAGCAATAAATCCTCTTTCATACAGTAATCAAACATGACCTCTTCGTTCTCCGTCTCACACGTATCCGACGTGCACTTCTGATCAGGGATCAAGAGACATCGCACAAACAGGGCATTGTTGATGGGTGTACCACACAGCATACCGCACATTTCCAGCCCGCGACGGGTATTGTCTGCTGCAATGTCGAGGAATTCCTGGCGAAGGTTTTTCGGAATGAAGAGAGAGCGAATTGGATCGCCATTTTCGAGGTATGCGCCTGGTTTGAAGGTGAGGCGTTCTTTTTTCGGGAGGGTTGGTGGCGGGGCGTCGAGGGCTTCTTTGCGAGGGACTTC